>JBAMBQ010004180.1:0-40588 GCA_037044495.1 Stegana nigrithorax
AACAATTTCTATCCATTTCGGATTGCACGTGAAGGTAATGAACAAATCTGGACGACTGTAAATACGAACATATGTCATTGCATCTTGCGCATATTCATGCATATGACGCGGGCTGCCAGTGTACTAATATTAGCTGCATTTCCTTCGGTGTTGATTGCATCGCGTAAATGAATATATTCCTCTGAACGCAATTTGGCTTGATTGAACCGAATGAAATTGAGACGCTCGGTTTCGATTTTGACGTACATGTCGACGGAATATTGCTGAAATAATCGACGAAATCGCTGCAAATAGTTTGCAGTATTTCGACCAATCATCAAACGGTAAGCGTAATAATTCATCCAGGAAACCTTCTTGATAATTTGCTCACCTAAATGAAATCAATGAAATTGGTATCATAAAAAATGAAAATTATGATATCGATATACACCGGTGTGTTTCGCAAATTCGTTGCAGTTGTTCAGTGCCGCGACGTGTAAGCTCAATATCGCGCTTTTCAAAATTTTCACAAAAAATCACAATTGCGACTTCATCTATTGTTGGAGCGTTGAATTGACGTTCGTGTGTTCCAGCTGGTCGCTTATCCGCTCTGATCACGACTTTGTAATTATTGAACGCAGTTTTGAACAACCGAACCAATGCATGATGTTCATGAAGTAGTTGCTGCAAATCTTGCAGAACTTCTCTTCTTATTGCCGTATTAATCGTTTGACGTCGATCTAATTGTCCATATTGCCCATGAAGTAAATTTGAACGAATTTATGCTTTTCGCCTTCAAGCGCTTGCCATGATCCAATTCGATGGTGAATTTGGCCTTGGATCTGGGTCGAGAGCGAAGTCAGAATTGATTACGATCATCTAAAGGAAATTAACGTTTACTCTATCGATCAGAAATTACCTTGAATGTTGGATTGAATCCGCTCTCTTCGATAATGTTTGCTCCAAATGAAGTCATTTGGAAGCATGCGTTGTATTTTTTAATGTTTGATAGGAAATGTCGTGATGGTGGTGTTTCCCCAAGAAGCCATGACTGTAATGGCTCAGGTGGTGGAGGTAATATTGGCAATTTCACCTTGCCATTGCGACAGCACATTCCAGGCGTTTCTTTAGCGAACTTCAATGCACCGCAATGGTCGCATACAACATTCATTAGACCAATTTGAACAAAAGGATGCGAGCTGTAGTCACCTGTGCAATCATAATGAAATGCTATTCGAAAAAATTATCACTTACCACTGACCATTTTCCATTGTCAACCTTGTCGTTAGGCGTGTTGCATCTCTTTGTTCTTGTGCTCATGAAGCACGAAGTCGGGCCATACTAACGCGGCGCCTCTCTCGCGATATTTCTTGTTCATCTGCAGGTCTTTGATTCACAACATTCCGTATTCTAATTGCATTACGACTTCGTTCTGAAAGATTAGATCTTCTGGCTCGTGGCATTGTAAATAACACAGAAATTAATCACACAATTTAAAATTAAATTCGTTCAACCAGCAGATATAATTATCTATGCTTGCTTGTTAATTTTTACGAAATGAAACGAAATGTATAAGCAGTGATTACACCCTCATTTATTATTCGATTTAGTAACCGATTCCAATTTTTTAATAGTTATTATGCAAGCCAACGCACAGACAAATCTAACAAATCAAAAATCATAAAAATCGGTTCTGCCGTTCTTGACTTATAAATGGTGTAACATTAAGCCGACTTTCTTTTATATATATAGATAGATAGATATAAGATATATATAGAGATAACCTTATATATACAGTCGAATCGCGATAAACCGATGCGGTACGCGCATATTGTGCATATTTGAGCTTACTGCATAGTATATGCAAACATTGAAACTTTTATTGTTCATGTTATGAGCATTCTCGCCTTGTTCACGTATTAGAGCAGTCAATGTAAAAAAAGCTTGTTCACGTTTTGGGGCGTTCTCGTTTTATAGCATTCACGTTATTGGTTGTCTGCTGTGTATGTATATATACTAGCTGGTGACCGCGGCTTCGTTCACGGAATAATTAAAATGTATTGCAAAAAAAACGAAAGTGGAAATAGAGTTTGAAATATTTACTTTTTCCTGTTTTCATAATGTTTCCTTCAAAGCAGTTTTTTTTAAATCCGTTGAAATCATCTGAAAAAAAATGGTTTTCTTGACATGACTTGACATATCTCGCGGAACTTTCCGAAATTGCCCAGGAAGGATGTTCTATGAGATCTATATCAATAGGTATATTGAACATTGAATGCGCTGCTTTTCCACCCATTAGCAAAGTCACTGCTATACCCAATAAAGCCATAACTACAGCAATATTTCCATCTCTTCTAGTTTGGAATGGGCCGCTAGACAACGAACTAATATTTGGTGAGTTGTTATTTTCGTCGCAGATATGTTGTTGTTTCGCCGATTGATTCTGCTGTGGTTTTTGTTATAACCAAACAATAAGGAGTCATGCTTCGCTATACAAGTTGTGAATGGAGTTGTTAAGATTAAATATGTTTGATGTGACGATGGAGTCAGTGGTGTTGTTGGCGAAGCGCATTGGGTAATCGATAAATATTTGTTGCTTAATTGAAGATTTTTAGTTGCTGCAATTGGGCAATTAATTGTTGAAAAGCAAGATCGTGCTTGAATTAGAGGCAGGTTGTGTTGTTCTAAAGTAGCCATTGTTGCTTTCCCTATGCTCATTTAATTGAGCTTTTGGCATAATGTATATAGAAGTGCAAACTCTATGCCTGTTAGCCCCTTACAACTTGTGGTTAACTAAACTGCTTACTATCTGGCAAGTCTTCATTTTCTTAAAGTGACTGCCAACTTGCGTGATAATCATATGATGATGTGCGATCGGGACTTATGTTCAATATTTATCGTCAACGACTACTGCTTCCAACTGAACTTAAGTTCCCGTTGGTAAGTTAACACCGATGATAAATTTTAATTTTTGTAGTTTTTTTCAGCCTTTTATTCCCACAGTATTCGACGACTACGAATACCCCCCGCACCGCTCAATGGCGAAACATGTGAGAGTAACGCGCGGTTAAAACTTGGCTTTTTCAGAATTTACATGAAGCTCAAATTAAATTGACCGCGCACTGTGAATGCAACTTGTGATAAAAGTAACAGTCACTACAAAATCACCTCCAGAAAGGAAAATAATAAACACAAAAAACAACAAACAAAATCGAAACCGCGACGTGCAATCTCCTAACAACAACTAGAAAGACAGGGCTATAGTCGGGCGAAACCGACTATAGAAAACCCTGTACCCAATCCAAAACTGAATATTTTTTTTTGTTGCTTTAATATTTTGTATTCATTATGTAAGGATATCTCAAGCAAACAAAAATTTTTTTTTTTTTGGAATAGCCAGAGATCCATTTGACAGGCGGAATCCAGAAAATTTGTGTTCAGACGTCAAAAGGTGAGAAAGCTCTATGCAGGTGCCGATCAAAGACTTTTTTTCTTTATCTGTGCGACACTATGTGCCGGTCATAATTGACACAGCCACTAATCTCTAGTTAGGTCTTTTGAGACAATTTTTGGCATTCCATAAATTACGGTAAGGATCGCCCGGTTCAACATCCTCCAGGTATTCATCAACTCAGTTTTGTCCCTAGGATTCCTGCTTAATAGGTACACTCTCCTTAGGCGTCTTTTGGGTGGGATTGCGAAAGTAGCAGCTAGGTGGATTTATTGTGTGGATCGTTCAATAGTGTCGTCAATGTCCTCACCAGAGTTTAGAAAAAATTTGGGATTAATTTGCTACTACAGAGAGGAACGAAACTGGTTGGTGTTTCTGTATAGAATTCTCCTAGGCGTGGATTTCGTGACCGCAGATACATTGAGTATCAGCAAAACTGAGCATGGATCAGAGCTTAGATTTAGATAGATCCTTCTCGAGATGGCAAAGTCTAGAAAATCTGGCAGTTTATTCATTCACCCGACGAATGGCAGTGAAGATTATTGATTTGAATGCACCTGTAAACCCCTAGAGTTTTGGTGTTGTTTAATCTTGAGCCCCACCAAGTATGTTTAGCATTAAATTCGCATCCAATGAGAAACCTAGGACCCAAACTGTTCAGCAACTGTTGAAACAAGTAATGGGTGAGAAATAGGAGGAAGTTCAGCAAACTTCAGACCACTTCTCAACAAGATAGCTGCACCGGCACAAGCTCTGTCATTTGAAAATTTGTATATTGACACATTGCACCAATGGGCGCTGGATAGGAGGAAGCTCTGCAAACTTCATATGCCTTCCAGCCTTTGTTTGATGCAGCTTGATTACCCTGATAGTGAGCGCATTTTGCAGTATGGTTATTGGTCTTCTTGAATTTCCCACATTTTACACACTTGCTTGGTAGTCTACAATACAATTTCTTAGGAGGGTCAACGCTTGCTATAGAACTGCAGAGATGGTTAATCTTGAAGGCTCAAGATGGTTGTTTGATGGTTCCAAGTTGACGAAGAAAATTGTCATTGAATTCTTTACATTTTTTCTAACCGGATTCTTAATATCCCCGGTGATATGAACCAATTAACGCAGGGCTGCCGAGATTTCAGTGATGAGGGTTGAGTAGTGTAGTTCTTTGACTACTTTACGATAGGCTCTCTCATTCTTGAGTTGGAAGGTACTATATCGTGAGTCGGAAGAGTCAAGATATGCTTTAAACTTATCGTATGAATCCTCGTCATTCAGCATTATTCTGACTTAACCATCACGCTCTAATTTATAGTCAAACTGTTTGTCTTGACGGATAATTTTGGTTATTTTAGCGAGCATGTCATTTATGATGGTGATATTCGGAATAAAGTTGGGTGGAAGTTTGATGACTGTGGTCTTTTTTGCCGTTTGTTGGGAATTCTCATCAGAATCAGGAGCTTCATCGTCCGTGTTGTCTTAGCCCTCAAGAGTGTCAGCTAGCAAAGCATAGCGGTTGACACTAGAAGTGGCGAGGGGACTGGGTTCCTGTGGAAGTTCCGGAGTAATGCTTCTGAAGTGATTCCTTTCGTTTGACTTCGAGATCTTCAGAATTAGAGGAAACGATTGGGACAGGATTTTGCTAACCTACTTTTAATGTTGATGGAGATACCATACTGGCGTCATCGTCACTCATAGCGACGCCAGCAGCAGTATCACACGATCGGCTGAGCCAATCAGAAAAAAGCGAATATCACTGTAAAAGAGAAGAGTGCTAGTTGTAACGATGAATCGATAAATCGACGAACGAACGAGATAAGATCATGGGACTTTCACACGTCCGCACTCAAAGAATGTACAATCGCAACTGACTTCCAAATGATGAAGGATTGAAGTTCAATTAAAGCTATTTTTTTTGCGGAAATAAGGAGCTACTTGCATAGAACTCTGTTTCGAAACTACATTTTATCAATGATCTTGAGGTGAACATGATTTCCTGATTCTTTAGCAGTATTTGCGGACTTGACAAGTTTGTTTTTAAATAAAGCGCAAATTACTTGAGATATCTGAAAATTTGTTTATTGGCTTGAAGTACTATCAAAACATTTATGAATGGAATTCGATTTCGTTGATTTCGTGGTGGACACACCACGGGAACCATTGCATCGGTCGATAAGAAATTGAAGAATTTCATCGCAAAATCATTCAGCGATGAAGCTCATTGTTGGTTAAACGGCTTCGTCGATAAGCTAAATATGCGTTACTGGACAGGTGCCATGAGCGCTTTATTAAAATAAAATACCCTCTCTTTTTTTATAAAAGAAAACGATGAGGAACACAGAATTAAATATCAATGAATGTATTCATGCAGCCCTTCTTTAGAGGATGATGATTTTTTTAATTGAAAACAATTGATATATTTTTTTGTCTTTTATAATCTCGTTTTATTTCACTTAAATAAGTCTTTTTATGCTTAAAAAATCAAAAGAGTTTAACAGTTAAAGGAATCTCTTCAGAAATCTCACGTTTGCACTTTGGTATTACTTTAATGACTTAATTGTATGTAATGGGCTTGTTGTGTGATTGACATATTACATGTAAACATTTTAAATATATATGTACTAAAGAAAACAGTGCTATATAAGAAATAAATATAACTGATGTCATGAAGCGAAATATACAGTAGGCATTTATATGTACATATATAAATTTTATATATATTAAGAATGAACTACAAAAGCCATGATTATTTTTTTATTTAATATACAGTGGTTGTTTGTCTAAAAAAAAAAAAGAAATAAAATTACATTACAATACAATTATAACAGGCGCTTTGTATATTTTATTCAATTGATATTTTTTTTAACAATTATTCAAAATCTCAACTCAACATTAATCAAGAGTTCAATACTTTTTCAATCAATTTTTTTTTATGTTTAGAATTATAGACTGCCTTATGTAACGTACTATACACCGCTTCCTGATCTTAGTTATGTTACTGACCCATATATACATAACAGTAACATTTAACAACAGCGTTAAAGATCGGTAGCAACGCGTTACTTTTACTTTTTTGTATTTGTTGATATTGTCGTTGTTGATGTATGTAATCGTCGACAATTGCGTAAAGAGCAACCCTGCTGCAGCTGATGTTGACGATTTTTTGCAGTGCAATAGATAGTTGCAGCCGCTGTCGATGCAAGTGTTGAAGTCGATGATGACATTAACTGTGGTGTTGTTGCCAACGCTGGCGTAACGTAACAATAATTATCTTCAAAGCTGTAATATGATGCACCAACACGAGCGGAAAGCGTGAGGTTTTCACATTGCGCAGCAACAAAATCATCTGCAATTGACCCAGGACTGTAGTTGCTGGTTTTAGACAAACAACTGTCAATCGCACTGTTACCAGCAGCAAGACAAAATCTATCTACGTTGTATTGACACGGTGATAAAGGCAAGCGTGTAGCGGCGATGGTACTATCCAGCTTAGGTTGTTTGAGAGAACCTATGTTATTGCCGTTAACGGTTTCAATATCATCGTCAAAACCGTACCAATATCACATAACCATTATTTGAAGTGCTACTCATTGATCTATTGAACGGTAGATGCGACGCTGCGGCTCAGGTGTATAATGTACACGAGTTCGAAAGTGTTGTGGCGAACCTGGCACACTCTCCGAGCCTCTACGTGGTGGAGGCAACGGTGGCGAAGCTGAGACGTATCGTCTGTTTGGCAGTGGCGAACCGGGTAGTCCACCTGGTTGGATGCCCAACTCAAGCAGATTCTTGCGCAGCAACAATGGCGACTGACCACGGTTGTAGCGTGGTGGCGGATCCGGGCTGCGATGTCGCCGATCAATGCCAGATAAAATAAGTGGACTAAACGGAGTGCTACTGCTACCTGCATACCGTCGCAGAAACGCATTGGTACTCTCCATTGTCTTTGGCTGCTGCGGTGACTCCGTTGTGGGTGATGTGCTATTGCTGGTGTTGCTACTACTGCCAGCGGATAAAGCTCGCTGGTAATAATACGACTTGCTGTAATGCACACCTCCTGTCTTGTATGTTGGCGATGTCATTGTTGTTGGTGTTATCTTTAATGCGGCACTACTTGAGGCATTGCCCTCATTGCCGTTCGTCGGTGTCACTGCAGTAGTAGACGAGTTATTGTGAAATTTAACAAAAGTAGAAAACTGACGTCTAATGGCGCCTGCAAGTGCATTAAACCAGCCTGTATTATGATTGATTGATTTGTGCAGAGCAAAGTAGTTAGTAAAATTGATAGCAGTAACAGTTGCAATAACAGTGAAAGTGTAGTAGACCAAACAGGTAGACGAGTGGTTTATAGATGTAATGTAGGTAATTTATTTTTTTTTTTTCATGATCATAGGGAAATAAAAGAAAAATTACAAAATGTATAAGCACTCAATACAGTGTTTTATAGACAAATGATTCAAAAGTAAGCAAAAGAAAACTAATGAGCTTATGTATTATGAATAATTTTTTTACAATACATATACAGCCAAATCACCCAAAACAATCCCGGACAAACTGACAGCGACCGTCGGTGTCCGGTTATGGGAGATTTTGCTGTATGATATTTTATCGAACCATTATTTTTAATATCCGTAATAATAATAACAATAATAACAATAATAATAATAATAATAATAAATTATAATAATAAAACAATTTCTTAAAGTAAATATTTAGGCGAAAATGTCAACAAGCTCATAATGCCAACACCTCATCATCACGCTTTATACGGAGGACTTCAAGTAATAAACTCGATCTTCCTGTTATCTACTTTTGGTTAGTAAAAGGTTTTAGACAACGATTACGTTCGTTTATTAATCGAGTAAGCGCATGTTTGTTGATTAATTTTCAGTAGCCAGATTATTAAACAAAATTAATAATTTATAAATTAATATAAAATAGCGTCTTGGCACTACTTTACAAGTCAGATGAACAACTATGCTTTTAAATATTTTTGCATTTCGTTCAATGTTAACGGAAGCTTCTTTCTTTTAAATTTCCATCATAATTAAGCAACACATAACTATATATACACACAGTACTTTTCGTTTATAACGAACTTCAAGCGACTGGACAAAATGGTTCGTTATAACTGGAGTTCGTTATAACTAAAGTTCGTTATAAACAAAGACTCGAGCAAAACAAATTTATGTGTATGCGTATTAACTACATTGTTTATTTATGTAAAAAAAATTTGGATATTTTAAAATAAAAAAATTTGTTTTTTAAATCAGTTATTTTAGATTGCTTAGTACCAATTTTAGCTTAATTTATATACATTTCCATTTGAGCCAAGTGGTCAAGAAATTGTTGACTTGCTGAGGCGCATTTCTTGGCATAATTGCTTTTTATTTACAACTTGTTGTAAGCGTTTTATTATTTCATGTTAAATATAAACACTTTCTTTGTTTTCCGACCATCTTCTAACTTTGCAATTTTCAGCTGCAGTTTGCATATCATCTTCGCATAAACATTAAACTTAGGAAAATTCCCGGAATTGAGAAAATACGAAAAATAAAACTCTGCGTGTTACAGTGTTGCCATCGCAGAAATATAATTTTTTGTTCATAACTCCACTTTTTGGTTCGTTATAACCGAAAAGTAAGCAAGTTTTTCATGCGAAATGGTTCAATCCTCCGATTGGGATGAAACTTTGTGTGGATTGTTCGGAGCATGTCTGGGAAGGTTTCTATGATGTTTCCGATGATAAAAGTGGGCGTGGTCACGCACCCTCCATATAAGCGAAAACTTAAATTCGTACAGTATATATCGATTAAGTGCGGACTTGCTTAATTACATTTTCCGCATAAATGCAAGACAATTCAATTTCATACAATTCTGATTGCATAAATTCAACGCCATCTACGTTTGGCTTTCGACTTAACCAATCACTCTGGCGTGATTTTATGAAAATGTTTTACTTTGAATAACAATTGATTTTTAAAAATTTTAGCCAATTAAATGAAGAACAAAACATTATAGGTTAAAGACAAGTGCCTCAAAAGGAACTAATTAAAAACTAGAAAGGCAGCGCTATAGTCGGGCATAACCGATTATAGAAAACCCTGTACCCAATCCAAAACTGAATATATTTTTTTGTTGCTTTAATATTTTGTATTCATTATGAAAGGATATCTCAAGAAAAAAAAAATTTTTTTTTTAGTAAAATCCATTTTTCGGTTGATCGTTCCTATGGCAGCTATATGTTATAGTAAACCGATATTTATCATATTCAGGAATACGATTGGATGTTACTTAAAATCAATAAATCCAAAATTTGGTAACGACATCTTAATAAAAAAAAGTTTTTTTTTCAGTAAATGTTGTTTTCCGGCCGATCGTTCCAATGACAGCTATATGATATAGTAAGCCGATATATATAATATTGAGTTATATGTAACTGGATATTAGCTAAAACTATTAAATCCAAAATTTGGTAACGATATCTTGAAAAAGAAAAGCGTTTTGGTTACTAAATGTGGGTTTTCGGCCGATCGTTCCTATGGCAGCTATATTTTATAGGTCGAATATCGAAAAAAAAATTGTTATGCCTATGGGTTAGGAGAGTCTTCGTGCAAAATTTGATGGTTGTAGGTCTAGCCGTTTCCGAGATCCGTTTTTTCATACAGACGGACGGACATGGCTAGATCGACTCGCCTTTCGATGCTGATCAAGAATATATATACTTTATCGGGTCTGCACGTCTCCTTCGGCCTGTTACTTACATTTGCACCATTTTAATATATCCTTTACCATTTTTTGGTACAGGGTATAAATAAAAATCCCGTAGTGGTACTGTTAAATGCAAGAATCGCTTAAATGCAAAAATTTATATACATTTTCGAGTTTGAACTTATGCAATATGCACTTCAGATGGATGAAGTTTGGCACATATATAAAGGACACGGGCAGAAATAAGAAGTATATTAAAAGTGGCCGGTATCATGCCCCTATGGATAAGAGAAAATCAAAATTCGTTATATTTCTGATCCTATTTGAGAAATTTGGTACATATGTACCCCTAAGGGGTATCGGGAGAAATAAAATTACAATTAAAAGTAGACGGCGCCACGTCCAATATAAAAAACAAAAAGTTTTTGGAAACTGCCTAGATAATATAATTCTAAACATATGACTGTTTCAAAACAGAAAACAAAAAACGTAGCGAAGCGCAAGCAGGTAAAGCTAGTAATTAAAAAAAAATAGAAAAGCTACATGCATGCTTGAAAGTTACATATACAGCTAAATACACATGTTACACATAAAAGGTATTTGTTTTGACAGGCTTACCAGATTTTGTGCCATATACGGAAGGTTGCTCTTTGCCTGCAGGGTAACTCATGTCTGAGCTACGGTTTCCTTTGTCGCTATTTAACAGTTGACGACATGCATGTAATTTACTTAATTTGCTGCCAGTCTCTGCAGGTGTTGGATGTGCTTGTGTAGTTGCAATACTGCCAATTGCGACACTGCCACCTCCATATACTTTTTGTTCTGGCATTGTGGATGCTGATATGAGTAAGCTGCAACCGCTGTGCAATTCTGTTGTAGGCAATGGCTGATATTGTAACGGACCTGGCATATCCAAGCCGAAGTGACCCTGAGGTGATTGTTGTTGTTGTTGTTGCAGCTGCTGCTTCGGTTGTTGATAGTCATAGTTTGCAATTTGTGAGCATGAGGATTGTGTTGAAGATTGACTAGAAGTTGAATGTGATGAGGATGAGGGCAGCATACTTACGCCCCCTTCATGAACAATACTATTTATTGCTTCGGCTGCAGTCGCTTCATTGTCAGTCGTGGCATATGTGTGTGTATAAGTGTTCAGAAAAGGAGTCGATGGGTTAGCATAGGTATCTAACGTGAAGGAGAATGCTGGTGGTGATAAATTAAGTGTATGTTGCTCACGTTCGCGTTGTTGCCTTTCGATTTCTTTTTCTCGTAGCTGATTTTGCTGGTGATAGAAACGCTGAAGTACTGCGATATAGTAAGTATGAGGTCAATTAATGTGTTTATAGTATTGTGTGCGATATAATAACATTTACCAATAGGACTGTGATGGCCCTGCACACGCTGCGTCATGTTATTGGTTTCGGGATTAGTACTACTCAGTATATGTGTCGACTCTGTTGGCACACGTGTAGACGCATCACCTACTGTGGTTAGTGACTGATAACACTGCTGGCGATGCATACCAGGCGAATCGGTTATCTCTAAGCCCAATGCAGCACGTTCCGTTATTGGCGACGACGGTAGCGCAGCTGCATTAGGTTTATCAAATGTGAGCTCAACGTCTTGTGTGGTGGTCGGTTTACGCCAGAGAGGTTCAATCTGATTGGGTTGGGGTGATATGAATTTCTTTTGACTGAAAGGTGACGTCGTCAAATTGCGTAATATCGATTGGCCTAAATGTATACATTCGATTATATTTGCTGAATAAGAAGTTAATGACAACTACTACTTACCAATTGTACTAAACATAGACTGTTCCTTCCTGATACTGGGACTACTATCGTCGTTGAATTTTAAATATTGGCTTGATTTAAAATTATGATGTTCATTACTAGCACAATTTTTTACTTTTTGTTGCATTAGCGTTGATATCTGATATTTTTTGTCCATTTCAAGTCCAACATCGGTCGTATCCTTCATTTGTTGTTTCAGATGATTATGTGCCGTGTTACACTTATTACCATAAGACGTTGAGGGTGGTGGAATAGAAAACGCTCCAAAAACGTCGGCTTTTGAGCCGCTACAGTTATTACTGTCGCTTGCCCTGCCTTCTTCTCTGTTGCCAAATATTACATGCAATTTTTTTTGTTGTTGATTGTGCTGCTGCAGGTTATGCGAACTATTGTTACCGTCAAAAAGATTTTTGGTTGTTGCTTCTAATGTTGCTCCTGCTGCTACTGCTGGTGTTGATGTTACCCATGGTGTTGCTTGTGCTCCTATAGTTCTCTTTTTTATTGATTGAGGTAAATGTTTTGATTGCTCTGTCGTATGGTAAGAGTATACATAAGCATGTTGTACAGAATGTGACCGATTTTGTGGCTGGTGTATAGGTATTTGTGATGCTTTTATTGTCTTTGTTGATATATTTGAAGATGGTGCTTTTACAATTTCATTAATATAGTTGGACATCGTTTTCGTTGTGGGCATAATTGTTCTGTAAGATAAGGTATGCAAAATAAGTTTTTTTTTTTCAGTGAATTTTGTATTTTGCTTATGTATGTATACCGATACGAAAAATTACAGTTGGGATGTATGTAAATGTAAAAGCATGTGGAGTGGAAGAAAGGGTAATATTACCAAAACATATTTATACAGATGTTTATACAAAGATGTACAGAAGATTGCATGTAATCGTTATAAATTTTTTTTTATTTCCTTCTCGAAAATCGTAAGTTTGTTTATTTTTATATGCCTAAAATATTTGTTTCGTTTTTAAAATATGCATACTTTACAGTTTGTAAAAACCAATAAAAATTATAAAAATACAGAGGGAAAAATTAAAGTCAGTTCATTATACAGCAATATCCCCAAAACCGACAATCCCAATAAACGAACAGATCTCATAACCGGAAAATTTTCATAATTTTTCCCATACAATGCAGGCATTCCCATAACTGAACAAAAACAACAAATATTTCATTTTTTAGAGCAGCTGCTGCTGTCACTGTTATAAGCGGCATAGACGCTTCAATACGAGGCGTAATGCACAAGGTCACATTGTTCAAAAAAAAAAAAACATTGACGTCTTACCTTTGCAAAAACATAATAACCTGTTCACTTTAAATATTCACTTTTAATTAATTTCTTATTTACATCAGATTCAATGTTAATCAAAACAGACGCGCGCACGGAACGCAATTTACTCACAGAGTGAAGAAGTTGGTACTACTAAATCAACAGCTGATACAACCAAACGTAAAGTTGGTAGAGACAGATAAACCCAAATTTCACATTTCAGGCAAATGCCGGAGTACATTTGCCCTAGGTGCTCAGTTCGAATGCTCAGGAATAAATGAAATTTGAAATGGTGACAACATTGGACTGATTAATACATTTTTTTTCGGTCACGTTTCCCATTTTTAATTTTGAAACCCACTATGGAATTTTCCACAAATCGGTTAATATAAGCAGTTATGTATGTTGTTGAAAATAAATTGAATGCAAATTGCAATAAGAAAACTAGAAAGGCAGGGCTATAGTTACCGTCTATAGAAAACTCTGAACCCAGTCCAAAACAAAAAAAAAATTTTTTTATAGTAAAAGCCATTTTTCGGCTGATTGTTGTTGGCAGCTATATGTTATAGTAAACCGATATTTATCATATTCAGGAATATGATTAAATATAGCTTAAAACTGTCAAATCGAAAATTTGGTAACGATATCTTTATAAACAAAAAAGTTTTTTTCAGTAAATGTTGTTTTTCAGCCGATCATTCCTATAGCAGCTATATGATATAGTAAACCGATATACATAATATTTAAATATGTAATTGGGTATTAGCTAGAACGATGAAATCCAAAATTTGGAAACGATATCTTGAAAAACAAAAGAGTTTTATTTTGAAAATGTGGTTTTTCGGCCGATTGTTCCTATGGCAGATATATGTTATAGGTTGAATATCGAAAAAAAAATAAATTCGTTATGCCTATGGATTAGGAAAGTCTTCGTGCCAAATTTGGTAATTGTAGGTCTAACCGTTTCCAAGATCCGTGCGTTCATACGAACAGACGGACATTGCCACGCCTCCTTCTGCCTGTTACATACACTTGCACAACTTTAATATACCCTTTACCATTTTTTGGTACAGGGTATAAAAACCATGAAGCAGAACCTAAGATGTTTCCATATCAACTGGCAAGGCGACTTTACGAACCGTTGATATGGCTTGGGTGTGCACGTGTCGTACTTTGGCACGTGTAGCCCTCGCGAAAAAAAAATTCAAGAACAACAATTGATTAAAGATGTTTCTAAGGCGTAAACAACTCGACTCGAGTAAGTGCCACCGACTGAGACGGACTGAATTGACTTGTCAAAGTCCGAGCTATCAGCCAGTGAAATAAGTGCGTTTTGTTAAAAATTAGTGAATGCAAAACTACCAAGTACAATAGCTAGTAAGGTTTATTATTTAGAAAAGCAAATTTCAAGACAAAATAAGCGGGTGAAAAAATAAATATAAAACGTTCACAAATCTAGTTGTTGATGATGAATAAAAGACAAACCATTAAATTAAAAAATGTGATCAAAATACATAGTAATGTAACATTGTAATGGAAACTTTTCGGAAGGGAATAATATCCAGGAGTAATCCTAGCCATCTTCAGTCAATTTTAAAGTTATTTAACATTTTCTCTTAGCACTTGTGTAAGTTTATTCATTTAGTTTTTAAAAATAAAAAATATTCACTTTATTGGGTATTTTTAATAATGGATGATTATTGGAAAGTATCAGAGGTTTTTTTGTACATTTTTGAACAAAACTTTTTTTTATTAAAAATCAATTTTAATCAAGCACATACAGCCCGTCACAAAAAATTATATTTTTCAACTTTATACCCAAAATAATTACACTTTTTTGTCTAGAATATATATTTCTGTTATTGATTATAATCATATATAGTAAATAAATACTCATTATGAAAAAACTGAAATTTCAATGGATAACAAACAAAAATAACAACAAATTCAACGATGAATGGTACATTTCCGGTTAAGTAAGCTTCTTTGCTGTGAACTATTCTTTTAATTTTTCAGTAAGTTGCTTGTAAATTTTTACTTTGTGCGCACTTAGTCATTTGATTCGATTTAAATATGCTAGGACAGAGATTCTTATTTGATGTGGTTCAGTTGGTATACTATAACCATTAAATGTTTTCTGCAACTGGGAATACCACTACAATATAGTAATTCGGCAGGCCATACTATATATCAAACATTTTGCACTTTTTTTTAACTCAAGCATTAAAGCTATATCGTTGGTTAGACTTCAGATGAGCATTTGAAACTTTTTTTTACATTAAATGAGATCATCGTTAGGCTTTCCTAATTTAAACAATTATTTAATATTATTCATTGATTACAAATGTACCCAGTTTCATCTGACGTAAAACGATGGAACTTGGTAAAATAGCTTATAAAGGACATACAAAAATTATAATGCCCGTTTTTATCAATTCGAATACACATACATAGTACGTGCTAACTGAAAACGGAAAATTCTAGCTTTCTAGAATGGAAATAATACATGCATTTACCCAGCTAAATGGTTGCATCCGATGTCATATCGAAAGCAAACATTTATGAAAAACTCACCCCGTAACTCTTACATAAGATTACATCATTTCTATGATACATACAAAAAAAAATTAATATTTAAAACATGCATTTCATGTGTATTAATAATTATAGCATTTAGGCAACCAAAAAATTCCATGTCAATAAAAAATTACGTATGTAATGGTTACACCCAAGATCAAAATAAAAAGTAGGTTGAACAATTTTCACTTTAGCATCACATAAAATCTTTTCCTGGCAATATATTCTAAAAAGTACAATAAATCCTTATTCTGCTTAAACATTAAAAACTATAAAGGCAGGGGTTATAACTCAACTCAAATTTCAATAAAAAAAAAATTTTTCCCTTTAATATTTTGTATTAATTATGTAACGATATCTCAAGGAACAAAAAGGTTTTCTTAGTATGGCAGTTATGTGATATAGTAAACGTATATTACTAGTACTGATATATCTACAAAGAGTTTCCTTTCCTGGTTTCTTTTAAAAACATTTTTACAATAATTTTAATCGTTCTTATTAACGTTTTTCATTGATTTAGTCTATTTGAGGTAACACCTAGATTTTTAAATCAAATACCCATAACAAATGTAATTTTTTACGTTAAAATTCACAGAAACTAACGCTATACTTATTATTTTAATTAGGTCAATTGTGAGTACTGTCTACTATTTTTCTTTAGTTTATTAAATACCAATGAATCTCCTTGAAGTTCCTTGCTTTTTTTTAAATGTATAAGAATTTATTTTCCTTTTTAAAATATATTGACTGAAAAAAAATTCTTGTGATGCTAAAGTGAAAATTGTTGTATTATTTTGATCTTGGGTGTACATTAGTTTTTGTTTTTATCAACTAAAAAAAAAAGGATTTACAACATGGAATATTAGATTGCGCACAAGATTTATAAATAAGCTAAATATAGGAGGGATAAAGAATAATCATAATACACATATTGCACAATTAATATTTAAAAAAAGAAATAAAAAATTGTACTTACTTAATGGGGGAGAATATTTGTATTTTTTTGTAAATATTATTTTAAGGTTTCTTTTTTTTTTTTTTTTGAATGAGTCTAAGATATTAGGAATTAAGTAACCTACAAAGAATGGTAATAAAAAGAAACAAATTAAAATTTTCAATTAATAAAAAAATGAACTAAAAAACAATTTGTTTTTAGAAACTAAGCAATATTATTATTAATGATTAAGATCGATTTCGACAACGCAAGCAAAATTTTTTCATTAAATTTAAGTAACGAAACTAAAAACAAACACCTGCTTTACAGATTTACAGAACAAGCATTAATAATTTTAGAACCAAAACTCTATTATTTTCAATAAAAAGCAAGAAAGAACGAAGGTACAGAAAAAAAAATATAGTTAGCTACAAAAATTACATACAAAAGAAAATTTTAGGTGTCATTGAAAATTCTTTGCTATAAGCACAACTTCAATTTGAATCGAGAGAGACAAAATATAAATCAAAATTGAAACCGAAAGTGATCGCTATAGGGAAAGAAAAAATTCATGCTTACCTATGATGTGTTTTAATACCGGCAGATTCGACCACAGCCCTGAACCATTTAGGCACATCAACTTTGGCTATTTCATATGTTTTTATAAATGGCTGTGCAAGAAGTTCCGGATACTTCGGCCTGTCCTGATGGTTTTTAGTGAGGCTGGCAAAATGATAAAATGAAAAAAACTGTTATTATGCGCCAAGATGGCAACAATTAACAACTGTATTCACGAGTTCGAGTAAATACAGATATATTTATATAAAGTAACCACTCTTTATACCTGTTTTCACATACCACTTATTGACAAAATTATGAAAATCCTGACTAAAATGAAAACCATCGCCATGCGGCAGACAAGGTGGCTCTGAGTCCAAAACTTTAGTCAGCACCTCAAAGTCTGTATTGCAACCTTCATAAGGTGAACGACCCGTCGCCAATTCGACAAGCGTAATGCCCAGCGACCAGACATCAGCACGTATATCATACTTTGGTTTCTTCGGATCGATGCGTTCCGGCTACAATTATAAGTAAAGCATATAAAACTAAATTATTGGAAAAGTAGTTTCGCCAATGTTTAACGCCATACCGCCATATATGCTGCACAACCAGCTGAGCGTGTGTTTGCTTTCGAGTCGACTAAGCGACCGCTGATACCAAAATCGCAAAGTTTTATATTGCCACGCTCGTCGATCAGTATGTTTGAGGGTTTAACATCGCGATGAATGACGCCATGTTTGTCTTTGAGATACGAAAGTGCATTAACCGTCTGTGTTCATTCAAAAAAAAAATTATGAAAATACCGTATGTTTCATTCAACTTAATTTACTTACTGCCACCGTGACCTTGCCTAGTATTGGTTCTGGTACCGGTTTCTTCGAGAGCTTAAGTAGTTTGTCGAAACACATCGACATTAGCTCCATGCATATCCAAACGTCCGAGTCGCGCACAAAACAACCTAGACATTGTACAATATAAGCGCAATCATGCGATTTCAATACCACTTCCAAATCCATAAAAATTCTTTTGTTCTCCTCGATGTTACCAGTACGTCTCATTTGTTTCACAGCTAGTATAGTATCTGTAGGTACGTGTCGCATCTTCACAACGTTTCCGCTAGTGCCTGAGCCGAGATCGCCTAGGTGTTCCAAGTCTTTAATATTTGTTGGATATTGGTGGCCATCTATTGTTAGTATGCCAGTTTGTGGCATAAACATTTTAAGCGTTTTGTCCGTTTCACTCTTTGTGATCGTCGTTGACGTTTGTGAGGTCAATGGCAACATCATATGGCGGGGACGATGTGGACTCAGCTCAGCTGTAATATATTAAAAAAATAAAGCTAATATTGAACTGATGATGTACATCATTGAAGAAATGAATAAGTTGACGATTTTAACCAGTTTGATAAATAATTTCCATTGAAGTTTCATAACCACTAAATGGTATTAACACCCATATATTGTGCAAAATTAATCCGATTGTGTCAAACGAACCCTACAGGCTACATTTTTTGTACAGACAGTTTTCACTCCACCCAATAGGTCGTTTGAATAAAAATCTAGCAATTGATAAAACTAGTAAATCTTAAGTTTAAACTAGGTTTGAGTTGAATAAAAATTTTCGCTAAAGCTTATACTTATTGCAGTCTAGCAAAGACTAGTTTTTCCAGCAACACAGGAAAACAGTGTAAACAAAACCTAGTAAGTACTTTAAGCTACTAGTTATACCCTGTACCAAATAATGGTAAATTACTTAAAATTTTGTTTTTTCTTATACATTATAATTTCAGTTCTCTTACATATTATTATAAATTCAGTACAATTTTATATTTTAAGTTAAAAAAAAAATTTAAGTTATCACTCATAAATGAAAGCATTCTGATATTGTCCCAATTCAAAAAATTTTGCGTCCATACCAACAAAAATCATCAAATATTCAAAACAAACTGATACGGTTACTAACCGAGTGTTCACATCGAGACTTTATCACAATACTTCTACATTCAGTTGCTGCTCGCGTTTCGGCAGCAAAAAATTTTAAAACAACATGCCGTCAATGCAATGCATAAGTAATTGTGTAGTCCTAAAGAAGTATATTATAAATATACATGAAGTAAACTCGAAATACAAATGATGGATAAGACTTGTTTACATTCTTCAAAAGAAAAGCTGAAATACTGCGGATAAAGTCTTAATGGTCAGTCAATGGTCAGTTGTTTTTTCAACTTAATTTTTCAGTTCTTGCTATAATTTTCCGGTACCAGCTAATTTGTACTACTTGTTTTATTCACACTTTTTCTAGTTTATACATTTCAGCATAGCTAGTTCTAGTAAGCTAAGTCTATATAGTTAAAGCTACACATTTATTCAAACGATCCAATGATTTGTTCGTTCGACGAATTCTACTCTTCAATGAAAAATGAGCAAATATTTTTATTTGAACTTTTTTCGGTCAATATGCTAACGCTAGTATATTTACGAGAGCATATTTGCCGGTGAAAAAAAAAAAGTTCATGAAGACAACATGGAATTGAATAAACATTACATTTTAAGTGGCGTTACTCAGATTAACCAAAATCGAAAAAACTAAGGTAAACCAAGACAAGGGGAAAAGAAAACCTAGAAAATAAAGACCTACCAAACTAAAATAAAAAAATTAATAAAACAACAATTTTGCAGGCACACAAAATCAAACCGAAAAGCCAAAGACACCATAGTTGTAATTAAACTATGCAGTGTGAGATAATTCAGTGACTACATATTACGTTATATATATAAATGTATAATAAGGTAGTACATTTTAGTACACTGTTTAAGTAACATTCGAATCTCAAAAAGGTTATACAGGGCAATGTATGTCACCCAAAAAAAAAAACAATAAACTTTGTAACCAACTTCAAATCAATCCTAATGTAAAATAAAACTTGTATTAGCGCCGACTGTGCAAGTAAAAAAAAATTTATGTAATTCTTACATATAGGTAATCGTGGTGGTGGTTGCCGCACAATTCCAGCGCTTCCGCCGCCGCCCGATGATGCACCTGTACTTGGTCCGCCAATAATTGACATACTGCCCGCTTTTGTAGATGGCATGCACGAATTTGATAAGACAATAATTTCATGTGATTCGTTCTCTGCCTGCAAACGTTCTTCTAGTGATTGAAGTTTATGACCAATCGTCTCAATTGAACTGGACATTTTTTGTCTGTATTTCCCTTTTAAGTATTCTTCGAATTGTCGAGGACTCTTTTTTGCGAACAGTCCGTACGTAATTATGCTTTACCGGAGTCAGTGTTAATGACGGCCCGAACGACCTTTTATCTTATGGTGTTTCAGTTCGATTTGCTATCGTCGTTGTTCTTGTTGTTGAATTTTTGTACAAAGAAACGTGTTTTATAATTGTTTAATGTTAATTTCCCGAATATCTTGCTGTTCTACAATTTGTGATACAGTTGTTCAGAATGCAGCTTTTTTTTCTTCACTTGTATTTATTTTTGTGTTTTCACTAAATATTTCACTACCAATATCAGTGACAACTCATTGTTTTAATTTTAGTTTCCGATTGTAAGTTTATTGCCTACCGACTACTTTCCTGAAGCACTTCGACTCGTACGTACATTAGTGTTTGTGTTTTGTTGTTTATTTTCTAATTTTAATAAGTATTTTTACCTTTGCACAAATAATTATTGAAACTGAGTAAAAATCTAAATTGTGAATTAAAATACACAAAAAAATAATAAACCAAAAATTCGAGTAATTCTACGTTACAATCGGCAAACAATATGTTATTGTACGACTAATCGTAACGTGTGACTCCAGAATTTACAATCTTCATAATAACTGATTACAAAATATGAAATTATTTGAATAATTTCGTTTTCATGTGCTATATAACATTCTTAACGATGTTATTGTAAATGATATAATTAATAGAAGCAAACCATTATCAAAATTTCTTACTAAGGATTTGGAGTATAATAAACGACTAAGCGCATTTGAAATACACGCTTAGTAACTATGAATTTAATGGTGCCATTTGATTGTTGCGACTTGGCACAATACACAGTCGAATTTGGATAATCCGAAATTGCACGGGAACAGAATTCATTACGAATGACGTTTGAAACGACAACGACGTTTAAAAAAGAATAATACGAATTAACAGAACTTTTACGTTTCAGTTGATTTTCACAAATTGATTTTGTGAATTGTTTTCGGGGAGAACAGGCGAGAGAGACGACATGAAAGTAATAAAATTATCAATATAAAATTAACGGTAGTTCAACTGAAAACGATTTTTGCATTACGAGTTATAATACGAATTAACAAAGTTTTTTCAAGGGACCAGCAGTTTGTTACGAATTATTGGATCGATTTATCGGGGTATGATTTATCGTGGTTCGATTCCCTTAATTGGTAAAATTAACTAGCAATAGTGTAAATTTAACAGTGGGCGTCGTTTGCGAATATGAATTAACGAATCAGATTTTTTGCAAGTGGAGATTATTTGCAGTCTTCTCATTTGCCAATTTCTTTACAATATAACTGACATGTCATGAATGTTCATGTACATGTTTTAAGAATGTTCGCAACCCTCAGGACTGCATTGATTTGCTTAAGGCATCTGTCTGAGTACATTTTACTATGCCAACTAATCATCTGCCTAGGCAGAAAGTGAAATTTTACTAGCTAACAATACTGGCATCAGCTGTGGCGTTGCGCCAATTCCCAGTCGCGCTGCGTATGACAACCTTCTAGGTTCCTATGTAAATAAAAATTTATTTAACTTTTATTATGCTATTTCTTAATTTTAAGTCTTGATATATACTGATAGAAACTTTCAAAAGCATATTATGCTACTATTTGAAGAAGTGACAAATGAGTCATATTAATATGCAATATACGTAGGCTTGTTTATTTTGAATTATATTTATATATGCATATAAAACAAATTTTCTTAACCGATTTGTCCATCGCAATTTTTTTAAGTCTTGGGTACCATGTACCAGGTCACAATTTTAAAACTTGGTCTAGTTTTCAGTGCTTTCAAGCAATATGATAATTCAGTGCTGTCAAGTACGTCTACTCTGCTGATTATTACCGCCGGTATCGCTTAAAAATAGATGTTAATAGCCAATTTTTTTGTCTCTGAATGCACTTTAAATAATAAACAAATTCAAACCGCAACCAATTTGTGAATTAAATAATTTGAGTGTAAAAAGCAACGCTTATTTGTGTAAGCGTGAGCGGAAAATAAAGTTTCGTGATTTTGTTCTCCTTATTAGAGTGAGATAGCGCTTGAAAATTTTTTTTTGATACTTAAATGAGAGTCAAGTGCCAAATTTAAAACTACTTTTTAATATGTGTGCTGGCCTTTTTTAATACTGACCAAATTGGTTGGATTAAACTTTTTATTCGTCATCTCCATTCTAATAACTAAATGTTCCAGCAGCAAAAACAATAACAAAATCAAGTAAAATTAAAACGTAGACGGTTCATTCTTTTGTCTAACGCGTTGTAGCAGCTCATTGAAATCCGCCGTCATTTGTTAAAATTGTTGTCGATTCGAGTTCATACAAATACGAAATATAGAACAGAAACTATCATCAAACTACGGCAATAAAAGTTCCTGCATATTTTTAACATATCTCTAATAAATTTTTATCCGCTAATTCCACCCCAACTTATCGTCGCTGACGACGTCGTTGCCATTGTAATGCAAACTATTTTATTAAATAATAAAAGTAAAAAAAAGAAACAAAATTAAAGCTCACATTAAAGTTTAATATTTTTAATGCGCAAATTACATTACGTATATTAAAATTTAGATTTTTGTCTTTCGTTTACAAATTCTAATCGCTTAAAATAATAAGCATAAAAACAAGAATTATGGCTCGAGGTTTCGATCATTTGTTCAAATTGCTTATAATCGGCGATAGTGGTAAGTTTAAAAATCTTTGCGATTAAGTGCGGCGTGTTCCAACCATAATTTCATCCTAAATGCACTTTTCTATTAATTTTTTGATTTAATTTCCAGAATTACATTCACTGCGTACAAATTTCTCTTTCATTCATAAATTTGTACCTTAAACCGAGTACTTTAACGCGGCAAGGCGCAACAAGTGTATTTCTACGAGGGGCAAGTGATTTGGATTTGTTTCGATACTACTAAAAATTCTACATAACATATATTAGTAGCCTTTTAATGAAGGTTTTCCTATTTCTACTTTGGGTTGCAGTTGTATTATTGATCTAATGGATCAAGCAAAAGCATAATTTTTCATAACTTTGAAATTTCGTTTATTAAAATTTTTATCCAAAAATCATATCGCAGGGGTTACCTTAAGAGTCGAACGAGACTACATTAGTCAGATGCAGAATTTCGTTCGCTGTTCTTCAGTAAACAACACTAGTTTAACAAATAAGTTTGAAAAATTTTAGGATTTTCCGCATCCAAAGTAAGAGTACATTTTTCCATTTTTGTATATTTTTTCTTCAACCCAACACAAAATCAAACGGTTATTTCAAATATATTAATGGCACCGTATTTACGAATAGAGCCAGTTTTTATTAATAAATTTTTTTTTTTTTAACAATTTTTTAGAAGACAAATGAATGGTCGTCGAAGTCATCGACCAATTAGATAGTGTTCCATATTATGATGTCGAAAGGCAAACTCAGTTAGTAATGGATCTCGAATATATAGTTTTTTAAATGAAGACCACAATCGCCATGCGTTTTTTAAAAAAAGATCTAGTAATATGTGCCTAAATTTGAAATGTTTTTAAACAAAAAATTCAAAAGCATCATTAGCTGTGTTCCCTTTTTATATTTATATAAAAAGGCGATGCCCATATATATGATTATTATTTTTAAGACCTCTGTCGGTGTTTCTTCTTATTTGCTTGCAAAGTACAAATTTAAAAAAACCTGGACGCCAACTTTAGGGGAAAAAATTTATTTTACCGTTTAAAGAATTAAGTTAATTTTTTTTCTACTTTATATTTTTAGGTGTGGGTAAATCTTCTTTGCTGATACGTTTTTCGGATGATACATTCTCCGGAAGTTACATAACGACGATCGGCGTCGATTTTAAAATACGTACAGTTGTCATCGATGGCATGCGCGTGAAGCTTCAGATATGGGATACCGCTGGTCAGGAGCGCTTCCGTACAATTACTAGCACTTATTATCGGGGCACACATGGTGTAATCGTAGTCTATGACGTCACGAATGGTGATTCCTTTGCGAATGTGCGACGCTGGCTGGAGGAGATACAAAACAACTGCGACGTAGTTAATAAAGTATTAGGTGTGTTTGTTTTTGCTATTAACAAAGTTTTAATTGTTTCATCTTTTTACTAATACAATATTTTTATTTTTGAATTTCAGTTGGCAATAAAAATGATGATCCTGATCGCAAAGTGGTTATCACGGAGGACGCGCAACGTTTTGCACAGCAGATGGAGATCAAACTTTTTGAAACGTCCGCCAAAGATAATACCAATGTCGAGGATATGTTCTTATCGATAACTAGACAAGTGCTTCAGCATAAACTATGCACAGCTCAGAACGAGCAGCAAAAAGATACCATATATTTACGGGGGGGTTCTAAGAATAAAAAGAAAAGTAAATGTTGTAGTTGAAATTTTAGTTATTTTCTAAACATATTTTCTATTTTGATATATATATGTATGTACGTAATGTTTATCGGAATATATGTATGCACAATAAGAACAACAGCAGGTAAAATTAATGCAAATATAATAATTATTTTGAGAAAATCGAATAAATTATGCTCGATTACAATGTATATTATTGCAGATGTAAATGTTTCTTACAAGATAATTTGCAGTAAAAATTTGCAAATATGTATGTTTTAAACAACATCAGTTGTTTTTCTCATTTTCCCCTGCGTGGAATTAGTTTATAATACAAACAAATATAATCCGCATTGACTTTGTGATCCGATCACATATAAAAGTATATGTTGTGTTGAAAAAATGAATACATTTTGATATTCATATAAGTAAATATGTTTAAAAGTGCATACATAAATATATATGAGTGAAAATGATAGCTAGGCTATGTAATTTTCATACTATATATACATTAGTACATGTGTATTAGAGGGCTGCGTGAATACATTCATTGGTACTTTCTTTTATAAAAAAAAGTCTACTGGGTGTATTATTTTTTTGTGCTAATTTAATTATTATAAACCCCAAATGAGCAATGATGAGCACTTTATTAAAGGTAAGTAGAATTTTTCTTTATAATAGAAAACGATGAAGAAGATAGAATAGAGTATCAATGTGTGTATTCGTACAGCTCTTTAATATGTATATATGTACATACATATGTTTATATATATATATTATGTATATATACAACATCGTATTTTCAGTATATTTACAACAAAAGCAAACCAAAATGGAATAGAAACAAATCAATAAACTTCTAGAAATGCCTTTTCATAAGTACATTACTTAAAAACCAAATAAAAAATTAAAACAAAAATACATATGTATGTATGTATATGAAAACCATTTGTCACATATTTGATTGCATTTTTTGAAAATTCTTTTTTTACGCCATTTGTATATTCATTTCTATGTTTAATATTTCTGTATATGAATAGATTCTTGTTAAAAATAACTTAATTAAATTTTGGTTTCCATTTTCGCACATTTTCTGTTCATTATAATATTTTATTTTACAACTTACCACCCAAATATTCCTAGATAATTTACTTGTAGCTATGATTACAGTCTTTCAAGAATGAATTTGAAAAAAAAGTTGAAAAAACATCAAAATTTTCAACTTAATACCCAATAAATATTTGTATTTTATTACATAAAATATTTTGTTATTCATTATAATTATTTACAGTATTTAAAAACGAATTGATCAAAAAAAATGCAATTTCAATGCATAACAAACGAAAAAAAAAAAAAAAAACAAAAACATCTCAATTTTCTCACTGTCAAGTTATAGTTTACACTAATGTTTTTCTTATTCGTTCTTGAACCAAGTAGTCAAGGAACGGCGCATTTATCTGTTGCTATACTGAGCTTTGCCATTTCGTTAATTATTTCCTGATAATTTTTTTGCTTTGTGAGCATCATAAAGTCGGCCCTTTTACGACTTTTCTCTACAACTGAACCCATAATTGCATAATTTCCACGTAATTGAGGCAAATTTCTTAGGAAATATGGAAACCACGTGTACTTTGTTGCGAGGCAAAATACTTTAGTGAGATCGAAATTTTCGACAGAAAATGATTGCGCCTCAATAGCTAGCTAACGGATCATCGTATATGATCCGTAGTTGGGTTAACTTGTTGTGAAAATATGCCTTTAGCAGAAGAGCAACATTTTTTTTCTATTTTTCCCATTGTTGTTATTTTATAAGCCAACAAAATCAAATTTTTGCATGAAAACCAATAGGCAAAATACTTAAGTGACATCATCACATGAGAACAGCTGGACCAATTTGGTTGATTTTTTTATTTTTATATTGAGATCGTGACTGATAAAAAAAATTAGGAATGAATTTTTATTAAAATTGGTTTAGAAATAAGGCTGCAATCATGGTATAAATAGCCCCGGTACAAAAAACACAAGAATTCAACTAAAGCCGGATGTCCACCAAAGACTTCGTCAAACATTCCGCGGTTTACCTTTTCAAAATATTTTCTAAACTTTTATCCGCGCGGCAAAATTTTTGCCGCTAGCAGACAGCGAAGCGTGAGAAAGCAGCTACCGGACGTCGGAGAGCAGAGCCGATTCTGGTGCAATCGTGTACTGCTCAGAGTGAATACATGCGTGGTGTGCTCAGTCGCCAGCAGGCTGTTAGTGCTGAGCTTATGGCCATATGCCAGGCTGTTTGGCTGTGTAGGGACAATTTACAATTCCGGTCGATAAAAGGGTAAAGGATACGAATAAATTTATTAAATTTATCGACGGTTTTGGAAATGTGAATGTTAAGTGTTAACTTTTTATCAAAATTTAGCCCTAGGTATTAGAGGTGTCAAACCATCGATGGTCACACCATCGATAGTTTTCGATATTTTTAAAAAAACTATCGATATTATCGCGATAGAATCGTTAAAGAAGAAATCAAAAAAAAAATCTTTAATGGAACCTGCAAAAATATTAATTATAAGTAATATGGACTCATTATGCGTTTACACAACTGTGGTGTATCACCTATCAAATTTTCTTACCGTCAGCCATCTCGAAAACTGTATTAACAACACGCCTTCAGCACTACATGCACCACCCGCACAATTAGCACTACCTGCTTAATCAGCACCATCACCGAAAAAATGTAAAATTGCACAAAATTTAACTATTTTAACAAGTAGAATTTTCGAAGGGGAAATTACCTGCGCATCGAATGTTCCATAGAAATTTTAGTGATGAAGTTCACAATGTTACGTTACAAAACGACTATCGATAGTATTTTAAAACCATCGATAGTGTTTGAAAATTAAAACTATCGATACTATCGATAGTATCATCGATAGTTTGACACCTCTACTAGGTATCTGATGTCTTTTTCTTATTGTATGTTAACTTTGTTAATGGTTAACATAGCACTTGGATGGAAGCAAGGCTTTCTTTTCGTAGTTAATTATATCGCTCTGTAATTTGTGGAGGTGATAAACTCAAATGTTTAAGATAGTTTGAAGAGTATTTTTAATTCCCGTGGGGTATAAACAGTACAGTAAATGGGTGTTTCATCACCGAACATAATGATTTTTCAGTTCCCAAATATAGGTATGTTATGGTTAAATATATTGTAAAATAAGGACCCAAGGACAGATCCTAGGGGGGACACCAGCAATGATGTGGCTAGTGTGAGATGAAACGCCTATCATATCGATATAAGTAGTGTTTCCATAAGAAAACATTCAGTGCTCTTAGTGAGGTACTCGAAGCAGTTAATATTTGTTAACTTGTGAAGCAAACCATTTTGCCAAACTGTGTCGAAGGCGGCTTGAATGTCAAGAAAAACTTTGTTAAGGCGTAATAATAATTATGGTCACAATGTGATCATAAATTAACCACAAATATGAAATATTTACGAATGTACCAGTTATAATTAATGAAGCCATATTAACTGTGTAGCAGATAAGTTAGAGTCCAGAGCTAGCTCGACGCTTGCAAATAAACATCAGTTTAATTAATGCGAACGAAAGAAGTTTCAATAGTTCCATAGTGTTAGTGACGCAATTGACCGCCCATTGGATGGAATGTTCAATAAAAGTTAGAAAAGAATGGATAATTGCAGCATTGTTCACCACTTTTTTTGGGTGACGTCACCGCAGGGACTAATGATTCCTCCTCTAACTTTCTAAAATATCTCCTAATAAGTAGATTTAATGAAGTAAGGTAGTTTAATGCACATATTTTAGTATTCTGCATTATTTATGATTCTGTATTTAAGCAATTATTTTTAGTATAATTTTTGTATTTGTTTTTAGTTAGCCCTTTCGAATAAATAATTGCGTACAAATTGTTTGAAATTGTTTGTCGGGGAGAGAAGCTCTAGTCTATTAGATTACATATGGTGTAAGAAAGAAATACGCTGCACAATACCAACATACGTTAAAAAAACAAGCTTCAATTTTGCAAAAAGTTTTTCTACATTAAATTCGCTACTTTTAATTGAAAACAACAAAAAAAGGCTCTTAAATTTAATTGTAAGTTAAAACGCGTATCTTCAATATTTTTATATGTCCCATGCACGGGTTTGAACTCGCAACTTCATGTCTGCTAATCACTGAGTCTTACTACTGAGCTCTCACCGCTTGAATATTACTTTTGCCTGATTATGTATTTATAAAATTTGTTCGGTTATGGAATGCGCTTATTGTATATTTTTATTCTATCTCATTCTATCCCCGTCTAAATCCTATAGATAGTTTGTCCCTTTTTTTGGTGTCAATTTCGAATTTTCATATCACTACCGGCTCTAAAGAAGTTTAATTTCAAAACAAAAATTACAACATATCCTGTTTACAGAATACGAATTTTAGTAATATTTACTAATTTTGCATTTCAACTTATAATCAATGTAACTTTGTCTACTAAAATGGTTCATTCGTTGCTTGAAGAATCTATCGAACAAAAACATACAAAGCAAGTTCGCGATCTTGCTTAGTTTTCCATTGAGGAATAATTATCAAGGAAATCAAACTCCGGACTAATTTTTCTCCATATTCAGTGTACCGATATCTATTCTTAGATACGGATACTGAACCAAAGATGCATTCTAAAGGGCACTCGCCGTCTAAAGTTTTTTTTTACTATTTTCTGTTTTTTTCTTTTTCATTTTACAGATGCCGCTATTAGCTTTTATTACTGTCGTTCAAGACTATAGCAGCTGCAGCATAGTTTGGTTGTCATACTGATGCATGTATAGTAGTATGCTTTCACGTAATTAAACATGTTAGTCATTAAAGTTTTATTTAAAAAATTAGTTGTATTTGGCTGAGGTTCTTTGGCTCAAGAAACGTTTTTGAATGCAGAAAGTTTATAATCTTTCTTCCTCTTCTTCGGTGCTTTAGCGGCCTCGTACTGTACGATCTCCTTCTCTTTAAAGCAAGGAAGAGGCCATAGTACAAGCGGCACAACCTCTTCCTTAGAGACCACAAATACAACAAAAAACTGTATGAAGACTCTGTAAAAACAACCAACACTGAGAAACCAACAAAAACGGTCTCATTTAAAGATGGGGACAAAGAAAGGAACAAAGACGGCGGTGTTGACGAAGGACTTCCCGCACAATGATTTAAACACATACCAGATGAACGCCATATAAGATGCCATTGTTGAAGCAGTGGTAGAACAGAAAGAAGGGAGATAAAACCCCAATTCGTTGCCGCCACCCTCAAAGCAGGTTACCTGTTGCTCCACTGCCGTGATGAAAAAACGTTAGAGTGGATTTGCAAACAAGCCCTACTCATGAAACCATGGGAAGCCACTGCACTTTTGGCAACAGAGGAAGAACACATGGCTCAGCCTAAGATAATGATTGGGTAGTTTCCTAATGCAGGTAAACAGAACACGGACCGAATCTTAGCATTCAAAAGTGCTACTGAAGACCTGACCAACATAGCATTGGAAGACCTAACGCTCTCGGATACCATTATAGAGTATTCGGAAGTGCAGAAACCTGCTGCTGTTGAAAGTAGCGGCTTGAAAACAGGCAGCACATCTTAACAAGAGCAATGATGATCAGGCGCACCCAAGCAAATCTACATCATGCGAAAGCAGCCTCAGCCGAGCTTAGGTGAGTCTCTTTTTGATTTTATCTTAACAAACCATGTGTAGCTAACAAAGATAGTTAATCAACATTTATTAACCAGATTAGGGAGGAAATTATTGACTTAACAATAACTAGCCCTAATGCTAAAAAATTATTAAAGAATTGGACGGTGTCAAAGGGTCTGTCTTTTTATACCCTGTATCAAAAAATGGTAAAGGGTTTATTAAAGTTGTACAAATGTATGTAACGGCAAGAAGGAGGCGTCGCAGACCCCATAAGGTATATATATTCTTGATCAGCATCGAAAGGCGAGTCGATATAGCCATGTCCGTCTGTCCGTCTGCCCGTCTGTCTGTATGAACAAACAGATCTCAGAAACGGTTAGACCTACAACCACCAAATTTTGCACGAAGACTCTTCTAATCCATAGGCATAACGAGTTTACTTTTTTTTCGATATTCGACCTATAACATATAGCTGCCATAGGAACGATCGGGTTAAAACCCACATTTAGTAACAAAAACCCTTTTATTTTTCAAGATATCTTCACCAAATTTTGGATTTAACAGTTCTACCTAATGCCCAATCACATATCTAAAAATTATGTTTATCGGTTTACTATGTCATATAGCTGTCATAGGAACGATCGGCCGAAAAACAACATTTACTGAGAAAAACTTTTTTGTTTATTAAGATATTGTTACCAAATTTCAGATTTGAAGATTTTAAGTAATATTACATTATTCCTGAATATGATAAATATCGGTATAGTTATAGTTATATATGTTGTTTTTCAAGATATCTTCACCAAATTTTGGATTTAACAGTTTTACCTAATGCCCAATCACATATCTAAAAATTATGTTTATCGGTTTACTATGTCATATAGCTGCCATAGGAACGATCGGCCGAAAAACAACATTTACTGAAAAACTTTTTTGTTTATAAATATATCGTTAGAAAATATTAGATTTCATGATTTTAAGTAATATCCAATCATATTCATGAATATTATAAATATCGGTTTACTATAACATCTAGCTGCCATAGGAACAATCAGTCGAAAAATAAATTTTAGTAAAAAGAACAATAAATTTTTTTTTCTTGAAACATCCTTTTATAATGAATACAAAATATTAAAGCAACAATAAAATATATTCAGTTTTGGCTTCGGTACATGGTTTTCTATAGTCGGTTACGCCCGACTTTAGCCCTGCCTTTCTAGTTCGGACTACATACATATTATCTTCGATTTTCAAACTCCCTACAGAGTAGATATACCGTATAGAATACCCAAATACACAAACTGGGTAAGGTATAGTGAATGCCTTAACTCAGAATTTTCCAATGTCTTTCTATGGGCTTAAATGGTGAAGGAATTCGATAAAGCAGCTAACAATGTATCGGTCGTCATCGTCATATCGGCTTACCATTATAGTTGCCCGATTAAAGTAAAGACCAACACTAACAAAGTTCCCTGAGGGAATAATAACGTTGCTAAATTCATAAGCTAGCAAGCTGTTAAACCGAGCCAGCTCAAGCTCAAGCCCTGACACAATACAACAAAGTATTGAGAAAATCCAATAAGCTTCATGGTAAAAATTCTGTTTAAGCATGAATGATATCATTGAAACAGCAAGTCAAAAACACTCTCCAAAAGAGCTAACTATAGAATTGGATATTGTGAAGATGGTGTGGCTACTACACCATTCAAAGATGAACTTCTATTAAAGACTCACTTCCCTGGAAGTACGGTAGATCAACAAATGCAAAATAATAATGGTGGTTCAGTAGTTCTTCATAATATGCGACCATGCGTTTTAATAATAATACTCGTATCATAACTTAGGAAAAGGTACAATGGGCCATAAGTACATTTAAACCATTCAAATCACCGAAGCTGGATGGTATATATCCGGCTCTTCTTATTAACAGCACAGAAATCGTCAAAAGAAAACGTAATACTTTTCTGGAAATGCCTTCAACTAGGCTCGATCCCAAAAGGATGGTGCTAAGTGTCTCTCCTCAAAGGAGGGACAAAAGATCCAAAACCATTAAAATCCTATACACCCATAAGTCTATCATCATTTCATTTAAAGACTGTTGAGAAGATTTTGGACATCAGAAACACACTAATGGCTATTAGACCATTATATAAACTTCGATTGCCTATCAAAAGGGTAAATCAACACATAAACTTTTGGAGCGTGTAGAAAAAGCACTTGACTCCAAAGAAACAACTATGTGTTCTTTCATAGACTTAGAAGCTGCCTTTGACAATGCCAACAATAGATCTATGACAGAAGCTCTTGAATGATTCGGAGCCAACAATATTATAACAGACTGTATAGAAGACGCCCTTAGGAAAAAAAAAACATTCCCAAGCCTTCGAAATGTCTTTCATAGTATAAACACGGTATGAAAACGCCCACAAGGAGGAGTCGTTTCACCGCTTATATGGTCAATACTAGTAAGACTCAATAGTAACGGTTACACTACAATGGGTTATGCAGACGACGTAACAATTGTAATAAAAAGCAAGCACGATAAAATAATTACGGAACAAATGCATAATGTACTTAACATAGCATGGAACTGGTGCATAAATGAAGGACTTTCAATCAATCCAAGTAAAATCACAATTGTTTTCGTCACCAGACAACATAAAGTCACACTACCACCATTATCAACTAGTGGTATACAGAAACTAATGCAGGAAAAGTAAAAATATCTAGTGATAACCCTAGACAGCACAAATGAAACTAACCAAATTATAGAAATTGGGATACCTAAACATCACTGGGACAATGAGATCAACTTTCAATGTTGGTATGGAAGCCCTCCTAAATCTTACCCCATTATACCTGATGATTCAGGAAGTGGTACCGAAAGGAAATACTTACTCTTCACTTAATTTACAATTTCAGAAAAGGTAATCATATCATTATACCCTAATAACCGTTTACTTACATAACTTAATTTTGCGGACGAAAAAATTACATCCAAAGCTCTGAAAATAATTTTTTATCAAAAACAAAATGTTTCAAATTGGTTAAACTACGAACTAAACATGTCTAATTTAATACCCATGAAAGGAAAAAACAAATATTAATACAAATACCCATTCATAAACATTTCTATTTGTAAATTGCTATTATTAAGCTTGACTTTGTATATACATACATATCTTAACAAACGAAGGTAACAGCTGACAACAACCACCAAACAAAAAATATACATATATTTGTTAAACCGCATGTGTCATTGTTTTTTCCCCTCTTGTTATTATTTAATTTTTCAAATACGTATATGTAAAAACGTATAAGCAACATTTCACAACACCCACATATTCCGCAAACTTTTAAGATCGATTGCCAAGAGTATTTATGAACTTGTAATTTTTTCTTCTAAATTCACTTCATATAAAATGAAATAAAACAGTACACAAAAATGGTAACTTTTGATACAAATTAAGCGCAATGAACGAAACTTATAAAATCAAGTCAGGCAAGTCTTCCCAAGTTTCAACCGTAAGCTCAGAATTCGCAACTCAAATAGGCTAAGCTTGTCGATCTGGCTGGCGACAACTTTGCCAGCCGCACATTATAAAAAGCTTAAATTTGTCTAGTCAGTGGTTCAGTTGACGTTTATTACCTACGGGTGAAGTGTACTAAAATTTTGTTTGTTTGTTCGAAAGTATATCCTGTTTTAAATTGTCTTTTTATTTCCAATTTTTTTTTATTTTGGCTTGATAAGACACAGTTTAAGTTAAAAATAAGTTTAAAAAAACAAAACGAACAAAATATAAATTTCTATATCTATATATATACATCTAAATATAAAAAATAATAGTAATTTTGGCAATTAAAATGGTAAGTTTTGCAATAAATAAATAAAAAAAAAATTAGGTTTACATAATTAGATTAGGTCTTGAAAAAAAATCTTATTAACAATGAGAAAGAACATTATAATATTGCATCGATCTACTTTAAGTTCAATGTTAACACAACCTTCGATGCCTTAAGTTAAGTTTAGACATATGTATTAAAATCTATCCTATTTGCTTTATTTTTGTGCTACAGTAAATGCAATAATTTATCGACTTTTATTTATAATCAATGTGATATCTAGTCAATGGTTTTATAAATAAATCAGTTTGTAAAAAACGAGATTAGTTAACCTACATGTGAGAACTTTTTTGTATATAAAAATTAAGGTATTGTTTGATACTTGCCTACTTGCCATACCATACCACGTTTCCTTGTTAAAAACTAGAAAGGCAGGGCTATAGTCGGGCGTAACCGACTATAGAAAACCCTGTACCCAATCCAAAACTGAATATATTTTTTTGTTGCTTTAATATTTTTTATTCATTATGTAATAATATTTTTTATTCATATTATATCTTAAGAAAAAAAAATTTTTTTTTAGTAAAAGCCATTTATCGGCCGATTGCTCCTATGACAGCTATATGTTATAGTAAGCCGATATTTATAATATTCGAGAGTATGATTGGATATTACTTAAAATCTTCAAATCTAAAATTTCATAACGTTATCTTAATAAACAAAAAAGTTTTTCTGAGTAAATATTGTTTTTCGGCCGATCGTTACTATGACAGCTATATCTTATAGTGAACCGATATTTATCATATTAAGGAATATGATTGGATATTACTTAAAATTATAAAATCTAAAATTTGGTAACGATATCTTAATAAACGAAAAAGTTTTTCTCAGTAAGTGTTGTTTTTCGGCCGATCGTTCTAATGACAGCTATATGATATAGTAAACCGATATATATAATATTGAGATATGTAGTTAGACATTAGCTAAAACTATTAAGTCCAAAATTTGGTGAACATATCTTAAAAAACAAAAAGGTTTTTGGTACTAAATGTTGGTTTTCATTCGATCGTTCCTATGGCAACTATATGTTATAGGTCGAATGTCGAAAAAAAAAATTAACTTGTTATGCCTATGGATTGGAAGAGTCTTCGTGCAAATTTTGATGGTTGTAGGTCTTACCGTTTCCGAGATCCGTGCGTTCATACGGACAGACAGACAAATGGACATGGCTAGATCGACTCGTCTTTCGACGCTGATCAAGAATATAGATACTTTATGGGGTCTGCCACGCCTCCTTCTTGTCGTTACATACATTTGCACAACCACAAAACATACACAATATTAATAGAAATTTGTGCAAAAACTTGTGCTGATAAACAACATCTACCCACAATGTTTAGAATATTTGTAGTAGACTTGTTCAGAAATATATTTATTGTGTAGGCTTAATGAGCTCGTGATTTCATCTAATATTACATACATTTTAGTTTGTTTCCTCATATTTGCATATGTAAGCAAATCAGTATCAACATTCATAAACAATTAATTATTTCATTTTTAATTTACCTTTTTAAAAGAATCTAAAGGAACTTTGATTAATTATAAAAGCCGAGATTTAAGACGAAAATTAAAACTAATAGTTAAAGCAACTATTTAACGAAATTTTTATGTCAGTTTAATATATAAATAAGTTATACACGACCGCATTACAAGATGATGCTACCGTACATATGTATATGTATGAAGTCGCTAAAAAAAAGTTAAGGCAACAAATATAGCTGCTCTTTTGTATAATATTTTAACAATAGCACGCAGAAAATAAAATATTTATTTATATAAGTACATATATTTACAAAAAGATTCGACAGTGAGACAAATCTGGCAATCCATTGTCGGCTACTTTGCATGGTAGCAATGTGTGGGCAGTTTAACTGGTCGGAAATTCACCTGACTCAATCGTACCTGAACTTGAACTTAAAGACACATACAAAAAAGGTTTTAGTTGATTATTAATTTGCATTGTTGACTTGGTCAAATTTTATCTTCTCGCTAAATTTAATTTTTCGCTAACCACTTTTGATTGTGATTTATTTGCGAAATCAAGAATATGATACATTTGTATTCACAGTTCTGTTTTCGAATTGTATCCAAATCTAAAGATTTTTATTTTTATATGAAACATCTTCAGTTTTGGTAGAGTAAATTTGATTACAACTCCCTGCTGTTGTTGGTAACGCTTGTTTTCAATAAATACATTATTAGGCGAAGGTTAAACAGAAGCATCGGTAGCTTAGTCGTTAGAGCCAGCAGCGTCCAACAAGCAAGCAGTCGTAAGTGTTCAAGCCTTGCAAAGGACCGTTTTTTAGTTCGATTTTTGATTTTTTGATTTTTTGCTTTTAATCAATTGGCGGTGCAGTTTATTGTGTTAAGGTAATTTTGTTCTCCTGCCTTAATTATTTATATTAGCGGATTAACAAAATTCGATAATCGACGCTGTTTTCTCGCGGTATTTAGATTGCATTCGATGGTGTTCATACATCTTATAAGATTATATTAGGATAGGTAGTATTCATCAGATAACATCAAGGGAGTATATTAAGGAAGCTATATGCTCGAAATAGGCCAATATAACGCCTGAAGAGACATTCAACTTAGTAAAATGTCGACTGTTATCAAAGCCAAGGGAAGTCAAACCCAGTTCTGGAGGTCCAACACTTACAATACCTTTTTTATACAGGTGTGCAAATACTTTTTAATGGCATCCCTTGATTGCAATCATCAGTAAATGTGTTCGATCATCAGTCATCATGCTTGGAACGGTCAAATCAAACTTCGTAAATCTTGCGCACACAACAGACACATACAAATACTAATAAATTATAAAATATTGAAAATTAGGAAGTTTTTATTATAATAATATTTTATTACAATATAATAATAATTTAAATTATAGTTATATTTATATATAAAGTATAACGATTTCAACAACAAGTAGCGTAGGCACTAACCAACTAACTAACTATATAAGTGTGTCACTAATAATGCAGGCGTACAGTCTATATAACAACACTAACACTCATATAAAATTTCTATCGAGCGTAGTGACCGCTCGTTGCGCACTGTGCAAAGTAAGTGACGAACACATACCTGTTTTCTTGCATTTCAACATACATAATTACCATACGTTCCCACATTTATCAAAATATTTCTCTTCAATGATATTATATATAATTTATATTTTTAGTAATTTCTATTCAAAAAGTGTTGTATAATTATATATATTTGAATAATTTTATATTTCAGCTTAAAAAACCCTTCATCAGGCATCTCCTGCTTACAAGTATCCTGCTTGTTTTGGCGAATCGAAATGCATTAGGTAAAAAAATAGAGAAACGTTGTTTAAACTGTTCTTATCGTACATACGGGTATTACACCACTGGCGATGGACGACAATACGAGCGAGTTATATATCCAGATAATACGAAATCTTATATACGTGGTATTTGCAAAATTAAATTAAACATTTACGCACTTTTTTTGCAAATCTTTCACTACTTTTGTGACGTAGCTTTTTTTATAAATGTATATAATATAATATGTCTGTATATTTAGAGCACCGAATTTGTATCAAACACAATATAATATTGTATTATCTATTGTCTATATTTCAACATCTACTGGTAAAAAAATATTTAACTAAAACTAATCCACTGATCTCGATCAGAACTGTTAAATATATACATAATCCATACAGAAGAATACCTGGTGGCAACTCTTACTCTTGTATTCCCTAAATCCTTCTGAGTAAGAGTAGCAACCACAAGATAACACTATCTTTGATAAATATTGAAGTACCGTCTCATAGCGGGTAAATTCTTGTACATAAATTAACTTAAATATAACTCGCCATGTACGAGAATATAAATATATATTTTATTAGTGAGCAAGCAAAGTAACGCATTTGGGAAAACCTTCTTTACATGCAATCCCCTTGTTCCCATCCACATGCACGATCATACAAATTCGTCCGAAAACAAATGTTCACAGTCTATTTTCTTTTTGATTCTCCCGTCCATTTACCATTGACTTGTTACCACAGCTCAGCAGTATGGTGGTTGTCATGGCAATCCCTGTGGTATTAATGCTGTTTGCCAGGAGTCGGCTGGCGGCCGTCCAGTCTGTTCCTGTCCACCCGGTCACAGTGGTAATCCGCTTTCACATTGCAACCGTGGAGAGTGTTTAGACAACGTCGATTGCCGGGGTGATCTACAATGTAAGGACGGTCGTTGCGTGAATCCGTGCGTAGGCGCCTGTGGCATTGGCTCAAATTGTGAAGTAAGTAATTTAACAAATATTCTTTAACTTCAGTTTTTTAAAAATACTGAATCTAATATTAATATTTTTGTAAGATCATAGTTGTATTTCTTGATATCTGCGGGAACCAAAAAAAATCCACTCTGTTTCCGAGCACAGGGGAGATGTGTTAACGTTTTTATTTTGATGTTTGTAATCTTATAAAATTTATATATTTTAATTTTTATTAGTTCATTGTTGTTTAACAACCACACATTTGTTTACCTATAAGCAAGAAATCTAACACGATTTTAGCATGCGAGAATCTAACGCGAATTTTTTTTTTTTTTCGGAGAATTTGCCCACGTTACAATATAAATCACATGCATGCATGCATTCAAAAATAAGGGAGGCCACATTTAATATTAAAATACAATTATTTTCAGTTTTTACATAATTGGAAAAGGTGTTAAAATCTGCGTTAAAATTTTTCTTAGTTTTAAAGTTATAGCCATTTAAACTTCATTTTAAATGGTATACAAAATAAGCTTGGAGCCATTGTACTTCATATAAAATTTTATTTCTTCTGATCACATGAAAAATAATAATTAGCAACGCGCTTTTTGACTGCATTGTACTTACTTGATTTTTTGTTTATTTTGTTGTTGCAGCCACGGAATCATGTAGCTGTATGCAGTTGCCCAATTAACCATCATGGTGATCCCTACACATCTTGCCGTTTGGCAGATCCGGGTAAGTCCATTTATGTTTTTTATCTTAAGTTTGGGATTGGATGATGCATACGTGGATTTAAAATAATTAAAATAAAAAAAAATAAAATAAATTACAAAAAACAAAATCGAAATCTATAGAAACAAAAATTTTTGCCTGTGTGTCCTTTATGTATTTCTATACCGATCATCCGATTGCAATGAAACTTTGTGTGGATTGTTTTGTGCATGCCTTAGAAGATTTCTATTATATTTTCGATGATAAAAGTGGGCGTGGTTAGGCTCCCTCCATATAGGCGAAAACTTAAATTCGTTATGTCTCTTGAAGTATTCAAAGTTAATTTGTATACCCTTTACCAAAAAATGTGCAAATGTATGTAACAGGTAGAAGGAGGCGTGGCAGACCCCACAAAGTATATATATTCTTGATCAGCATCGAAGGGCGAGTCGATCTAGCCATGTCCGTCTTTCCGTCTGTCTGTCTGTCCGTATGAACGCACGGATCTCGGAAACTGTTAGACCTACAATCACCAAATTTGGCATTAAGACTCTATTAATCCATAGGCATAACGAGTTTATTTTTTTTTTTCGATTTTCAACCTTTAACATATAGCTGCCATAGGAACGATCGGGTGAAAACCCATATTTAGTAACCAAAACCGCTTTGTTTTTCAAGATATCGTTACCAAATTCTGGATTTAAATTAAAGTTTAAAGTTTTACCTAATGCCCAATCACATATCTAAAAATTATGTATATCGGTTTGCTATATCATCTAGCTGTCATAGGAACGATCGGCCGAAAAACAACATTTACTGAGAAAAACTTTTTTGTTTATAAAGATATCGCTACCAAATTTTGGATTCGATAATTCTAAGTAATATCCAATCATATTCCTGAATATTATAAATATCGGTTTACTATAACATATAGCTGCCATAGGAACGATCAGCCAAACAAGGGTTTTTGCTAAAAAAAAAAATTGGTTTTTCTTGAGATATCCTTACATAATGAATACAAAATATTGAAGCAACAAAAAAATATTCAGTTTTGGATTGGGTACAGGGTTTTCTATAGCCCTGCCTTTCTAGGTGAAATTGAAATTTGGCACATATATAAAGGACACCGGCAGAAATAAGAAGCAATAGACGTTGCCAATG